>VDFB02275139.1:0-24162 GCA_007258455.2 Sequoia sempervirens
GGTGCTCCACTGAGTGTCTCCACTTACTAAAAATAGTAAGTCAAGCAAAAGATGTCCAAACGACCTCGAACAAAAGCCCACTGAATGATTCTGATAATCTGAAGCCAAGCCATGCCTCAACAAGACCCTCTATCCACCCTATCAGCCTACGAGGGTCACATAATAGGCTAATCTCAAGAACTGAGAAATGTCAGTTGGAAGGGGACATTACAGTCCGCCCCTCCTGAATTTGCTTGTCCTCAAGCAATCTCAACTCCGGCTGCTGCAAAATCTCCTCACTCTCCCACGTAGCATCCTCCACTGGTAAATCCCTCCACTTCACCAAGTATTCCCTGATAGTCCTCCTGCGTAGCTGCCTTTCCCTGTATTTCAGGATCGACTCAGGTACTAAAATCAACTTTCCCTCATCATCTAAGGGAGGTAATACTGCTGAAGGTACCACACGATGTCCTAACGCCTTCTTGAGACGTGACACATGAAAAACATTGTGGACCTTACTATCCGCTAGAAGCTCTAGCTCATAAGCCACCTCTCCAACACGTCTCACAATCTAGAAAGGACCATAATACTGTGGCTTGAGCTTCTCAGACCCACTCTTCCTGAGAGTAGACTGTCGGTAGGGCTGTAGCATAAGATATACCATGTCTCCCACCTCAAAAGATCTCTCTGTCCTCTTCTGATCTGCACACTGCTTCTACCGATTCTGTGCCTTAGCAATATTCTCCTTAAGAGCCCTCATAATGTCCTGGCTCTCATGCAATAAGTCTCCAGTGCTCGGCACTCTACTGTCACTCAGTAGCAAATCAAGAAAACTAGGTGCCTCATACCCATACAACGCCATGAAGGGGGACATCTAAATGGTCATGTGATAGGTGGTATTGTAACAATACTCACATAAGTGTATCCACTTGACCCATGCCTTCTGCTGCCCTGCAATGTAATTCCTGAGGTAGCCTTCACCCATTTGTTCACTATCTCCGTTTGACCATCGGTCTGCGGGTGGTAACTGGTGCTCGGTGTATGCTTGGTCCCACAAGGTCTGAACACCTCCTGTCAGAAGTGACTCAGGAACCGACTATCCCTATCGCTAACTATGCTCCGAGGCACCCATGCAATCTGAAAACCTCACGGAAAAATACCTCTGCTACTTGTGTAGTTGTGTAAGTCGTGGTGATCGGAAAGAAGTGGGCATACTTCATCAGCCGATCCACAACTACATATATGCAATCACGTCCTTGGGCTTTAGGCAAGCCCGTAATAAAATCCATCGACAGGCATTCCCACTTCTTGTCAGGAATCGGAAGTGGCTGCAACAATCCTGCCGGATACGTGTTCTCTTGCTTGTTTTGCTGACAAACAGGGCACTCACGCACATATTGAAGAACTTTTGCCTTAAGACCCTTCCATGTAAATCTCTCCCGAACTTGTATGTATGTTTTGAATTACCCGGGGTGCCCTGCTGTAGGTACATCATGGAAAGCTCGCAGAATGGTGTTCTTCATCTCTGACCCTAGGATCAAGAAAATCCTATTCTTGTAAATGATCAAGTCATTCACAAGTGTGTACTTGGTGTCCACAATAGATCCCTCAACAATACCAGATGCTCATGTATCCTTGGCACACTCTGCCACAATCAAGTGCCTCCAGTCCTCTGCCTGTACCATAGAACTCAGATGAGGCCGGCGTGAAAGAGCGTTAGCAACAACATTCTGTGTACCTTTGATATAGGCGATGTCAAAGTCATATGCCTGTAACTTACTCACCCACTTTGTTGACGGTCATTCAAATCCCGCTGTCCTAAGAAATGCCTCAAGCTATTATAATCAGTTTTAATGCAAAACTTACTGCCCACTAAATATTGCCTGAATTTGGCCAAGGCATGCATTATGGCCAGCATTTCCTTATCATATATACTGTAAAGCCTCTCTGGTCCTCCGAGTTTTCTGCTCTCATAAACAATCGGGTGCTTGTCCTGCATAAGCACCGCTCCAATACCCTCACCAGAAGCATCACACTAAAGCTCAAAAGGCTTCATAAAATCCGGTAGTGCCAACACTGGACATGTAGTCATAAGCTCCTTGAACCTCACAAAACACTCCAGTGCCTCAGGAGTCCAAATGAATGCACCTTTTTTCAACAAATCCGTCATAGGTGCTGCATGGCGTGAATATCCACTGACAAATCTGCGATAGAAACCACATAACCCAAGGAATCCTCGCAGCTGTGTAAGGTTCGCCGAGGCTAATTCCACGATAGCATCGGATCTTTGTAGAAACCCCAGTTTCCCTCTGCTCTGAATCTGATAGTTTTTTGTGTCTTTTCTGACGTTTTGGTTTTTTGAACGTTTTCAAGGGTTTGAACAATAAATGAAATATGGCGATTTTTGCAATAATTGAAATAAATGCTTTTAAAATGTTCTATCTTCATAAATGGCAAACCCTAACACGAATATTGAAACCAGACCATTTATTATTCTTTTGCAATGACTACAATGAAGTTCTGGTGACATGCAAAGAAAAAGCAATGAATATTTGAAAACCTGATTTTGAAACAGCAATGAATATTCTCCAGATGATAGTACGGCTCCACCACTATCTGCTTCTCCCGATCTTCAAAGCTTGCACACTGTTCCTGAGATGTATGTGCCTCCAGAATGGAAGACCAAAGGCCAATAAGTAAGGCGTTTTGCCTTAGGTAAAGAATACACCCTTTTTCTGCTGGTACGGCCAGGTAATACAGTAGTAAGGCCAGAATAATGACAGCAGCAAACAATTAAATTATACGGCTTCCTCTGTAGCTTTCTAGTTCTCTGGATATTAGGCGCCTGCACTGACTTAACTCCTCAGGGAATCTTCTATGAAGAAACGTGTTTTAAATGCAATGATTCAACTTAGTGAAGGTACGGCCCTGCTGTACAAAGTACGGCCAGATCAGAACAGCATTCAATGTTTGTACGGCTTCCTTCAATTAATGTCTAGACCTCTGTATAAGGTGCACCAAACCTGCAAGTGATCTTCTAGACAAAGGACTCTCTGAAAACCTAAGTATTGCTTCCCTTGAATAGTACGGCCAGGTACAGAAGTACGGCCTACAGCAATCAGCAATAAATAACTTTGTACGGCCTCTCTACTAAGTCTCCAGAATCACAAAGAATATGCGCCTTAATGTATAGAAGGTATTCTGAGTGATGGATAATGCTGACTCTCTGCAAAACAATAATCTCTGATGTTTGTATCAACTGTGATGCTCTGTAATTCCTCCTGCATGAAGAAATTTCTCAACTGGCAATAAATCAGATGTTATTTCACATCCTCTGAACTGCTTCGAAGGAGATGGCTCGTTCTCCGACGATTTCGAGACGAAACCCTAAGGTCTCTGTGCTCTGGCAAAGACTTGATCAATTCCTGATTCAACAACTGTAATAATGGCTCTCTTTCCAATGCAAAACCTTTATTCTTCTCAAAAGGGCGAATTCCTTAATAATAGGGATTATTAAAATATTGACTTTTAATTCTTTTATTATTTTCAATAGTCTCCGTCAAATATTTTAATATTAATTTAAATGTCCAACTGGCCCCTTCCTGATGATGGGCGCACCCCTCAAGGCAGATAACTTAAGTTATAATTTAATATTATAACTTTACATTATAATCATTAAATAATTAATATTTAATTAATATAATTAAATATTAATATCTCGCCCGTTACTCATCCGACATCACTCATTCAAGTCGGGATTTAACTCAAGTGAACTGATGCCAAAGCCATATCGCGTACCAGTAAAGTTGGTCCCACATCGCCTCGCCGTGAACCGCTAAAAATAGTAATTCCGCAAAATGTCTCCGGATCGAGCCCAAACGAAAAGCCAATTGATCAATAATGCTAATCCGACGCTTTCGAGCTAGTTCAAACGTATCTCTAACCACTCACCACGAGGGTCTCATGATAGGCCAATCTCACGACACGATGCTCGCCAAAAATGGGGGACATGACAGACCTTCAAGATCCATCCGCACTCCCCTTGCACTGATAATATAGCCTAAGTATAACAACTCAGTCATCCCTAAATCACATTTGGATTCCTTGGCATACAAGGACTCCCTCTCCAAAATGTTGAGTACTGTATCCAAATGAGCCAAGTGCTTCTGCCATGTCCTGCTATAGACCAAAATATCATCGAAGAAGACTAGTACATATCTCCTCAAATGTGAGTGGAAGACCCTGTTCATGGTGGACTGGAATGTCGCTGGAGCGTTGGTTAGCCCAAATGGCATAACCACAAACTCGAAGTGTCCACAATGACAACCAAAAGCGGTCTTCTCAACATCCTGCTCACGAACTCTAATCTGATGATATCCCGATCTCAAGTCTATCTTCGAGAAGTAACAGGCACCATGGAGCTCATCAATAAGCTCATCTATACGGGGTATGGGATATCTGTTCTTAATAGTCGTCTTAATCAGGACTCTGTAATCTATGCACATACGAAGTGTACCATCTTTCTTCTTCACTAGAACCACTGAAGAAGCAAATGGTGATTTACTTGGTCGAATGTGACCCATAGCAAGTAGCTCCTTGATAGTCTTCTCTATCTCATCCTTAAGCCGCTTTGGATGCCTGTAAGGAGTAATCATGACGGGCTTAGCGCCCTCCTCAAGCTCTATGATGTGCTCAATACCCTTGTCTGGAGGTCTCCCTGGTGGAATGTCACTGAAAACCTTCCCATGCTTAACTCTCAACTGCTGAATGTCAGGATGATACTCAGTCTTATGCTGCCCCTCCTGTGTAGGTGTCAAAGTGCACTCGGCAACCCACTCAACCATGTCATGACGCATAATTCTCCATCCGTCGGAAGGAAATAGTCCTGATGTTACTGTCTCGGATGGCCTTCAGGATATGAGTCTTTCCATCCACATCGAACCGGATCTCCATGTCTTTGAGACGAAGTGTGACTTCCTCAAGGGAATGAAGCCACTTCATGCCCAAAACTAAATCAATATCTCCCATATTCACCACGTAGTAATCAGCTTTGAATTCATAATTATTCAGGCGCAAAGGAAGATCCTTAATCATACGGTCACACTTGAGAGTGTAACCATCAGCCACCTTAACCCAAATGCCCTCAAACTCCTCGGTTATGAGCCCACGCTTCTCAACAAATCTGGCATCGATGAAATTATGGGTGGCGCCTATGTCCAAAAGGGTGATAACCTTTTGACCGGCCAAAACTCCACGAAGTCTGAAAGATCCCTCTTGCTGAATGCTAGACAACCGTGCCTCCTGGATTTGGAGCTCTAACTCTTCCCCCGCCTTAGGCTCTGAAACCTCTGATTCTGACTCCTCAGAACTCTCCTACTGTTCGGAATTCTCAGATTCTGAATCCTCATAATAAGCCCACATAACTCTATTGGCCTTACCCTTAGGCCGCAAAGGACAATCATGGTTAGCGTCATAGGGACCCTTGCTGTAGAAGCAAAGCTTCTTCCTGCGCAAATCATTAAGAGTCTCATGATCCAAGGGTGCTGCTGATTTCCCCTTTGAATCACTCCTAAAATCAGATTTCTCTTTATTATTATTGAATCCCTGTTGTCCTTGAATGAAGAGGTATTCCTGGAATTGAACTTGCTAGATGGAGCTGCAAGTTCCATGCTGCGTGCCTTCTTCATTGCTTCCTGTAGTGAGAGAGGATCAAATGCTTTGATCCATCCTCTCATTGGTTCCAACAGTCCCTCCACGAAGAGTACAACTAAACGCCTCTTTGATATGTTAGGAACCATCACAGATAACCGTTGGAAGTCTCCTATGTAAGCATCCAAGCTACCAACTTGTCTCAACTAGGCGAAATCTCTGAAGTAAGTCTCAGGATCCTTCTTGTCAAACCGTTCCACTAATTTGTCCATGAACTTCTGGTAAGTGGTGATACGGTCATGCTGGAGTGTCACCATCCCATGATGCCACCAGTCATAAGCTGCCCCCTCCAGATGCAAGGTAGCATATCTAATAGCATCCTCCTCCGCCATGGGATGCAATGTACGGAAGGTATCCAACTTACTGATCCAAGTCTGGGCTGTAACCTTACTGCTGCCGTCAAACATAGCTAAAGTGAGCTTGTTTGTGGCATGCTTCAGGTCACTGTTTTGATGTCTAGGCCTCCTATCTGGCCTATTCCTGTAATGCTCTCGCCTCTGTGTGATAAACTTGTCAAAAGTAATTCTCTCTTTGACCTCTGGGTCCAATAACTCCCACTCATCGTTCGTTGCCATAAGAATATCAGCGAACACTTCCTCAGGCTCCTTATCTACAATAACCCCATCAGGCTCCTGTCTCACAAAAGTCGGTCGGGTAGGCCTATCTGTTGTCTGTGAAACCGTTCTGGGTATCCTCCATGAACTTGCATCACTCCTGTCTTCATCACGACGTGGTGATGGTCTCCTAGGCGAACCAATCCTCTGTATCGCTGTGGTCAACTGCTGTAATACATCAGCTACCTGCTGTTGACCTATCCGAAGATCTCTAAGAGTTTGTCTGACCTCTGCATCATCATCCCTAGGATCTCGAGGAATTTTTGTTCTGTTAGCCATGGTACCCAGCTGCCTGTTCAATCCTCGTTCCCTGTCAAACAAAGCTCTCCTGCGAGTGTAATATCTGTGAGACCCAACCTCCTGTGGCTGCATATGAATCCCAAACCCTCAGGGTGGCAGGAAACCGCTCTGATACCACTATGAAGAACCCTTCTAGTTCAACTTCTACCTTGATTGCTCAAACTGATTGTTTTTTAGTGTTTTGAAGGTTTTTGATTTTTTTGAGGTTTTTGCATATAAAGAACATAATACTTATAAAATCTTTAATAAATACAATAAGGTAAAAACTGAAGCATTTAGATCCCTGAATCTATAGCAAATGGATTTATTATTCTTTCTCAGTGATTACAATACTAAAACCCTAACATGCAGACAAAAAGGCAAACAAATTTGCATTATTTAAAAACCTGATTTGCTGATTGCAGTCGCCTCAGAATGATGAAGAATTAATACAGCTAACATTAACTGACATTTCTCTAGCCTAAAAATCACTGTAGACTGACCCAGAGTGCAAGGCGTCCGAGCTGGTGAAGCCAAAAAGCCAAAAGGCAAGGCTCCCAGGCTAGAATGACAAGTACGGCCCTCAAGCTGATTTGTACGGTCCTTAAACAGCAGCAATAAAATTCCTACCACCTTGGGAAGTGTGCCAGATGTCTGAGAACTGATGGCGAATGGAAAGATTCTTCTCTGGAAAGCAATCGGCCCAATCACTGGATAAAAAGAACTCACTGTAAGATCTGTAATAACCTCTGAATGAAGTTATTCAACTGCAGGCAATAAATCAGCTGGTATTTCACAGCCTCCGAACTGCAAACACTGAAGATGGCTCGTTCTCCAATGCAAAAGACAACTGAAACCCTTGGCTTCATTCTCTGAAGGAAGAATTGGCTAAAATCGATTTTCACAACACAATGAATGAAGTTTTAACAAAGAAAACTTATATCTTCTCAATTGGGTCGATTTCCTTCAAAAAGCATCATTTAAATAAAACTTGAATTTTCACTTTTAATCTTTCAATAGTTTGGACGCCTTTTTAATTATAATCATTAATTAAAAATGGCCCCTTCTCCATGATGGTCGACCCCCTTCAAAAAATCACTTAAGTTATAATATTAAATTATATTATAACTTTATATAATAAGCTTCAATTAAATTAATATTTATTTTGGCAAATAAATATTAATATTTCTCTCAATATAAGTCCGATTGACGAACCGTCTGAAGCCAGATGATAAGTGACTGAATCTGCATATGACCAGACCATACTGCTAAAAATAGCAGGGGTGCTCCGTGAGTGTCTCCACTTACTAAAAATAGTAAGTCAAGCAAAAGATGTCCAAATGACCCCGAATGAAAGCCCACTGAATGATTCTGATAATCTGAAGCCAAGCCATGCCTCAACAAGACCCTCTATCCACCCTATCAGCCTACAAGGGTCACATAATAGGCTAATCTCAAGAACTGAGAGATGTCAACTAGAAGGGGACATTACAAGCACACAGCCACCGCCCGATAAGTCTCCTTGACTAGCTTTTGACTTCTCTCAAAGATTGATGATGCCTTCATTTTCTTATAAGCAACTCCTGATTTCTTTTGTGCAATCTTCCTTTGTCGTTACTGAAGATTGTGTTAGCTGCCACACATAAATATAAATGCCTTTCTATTTATTTATTCAAGTGGCTCCCTCTTTGCAAGTCACGACCTTCAGAAAGGACAATTCCTTTCTCACGTCAACATTTCTAGCCAATAAGAACCCAAAGAATGAAATACTTATGATAGCGCTGAACTCCCATGAGGTCTGGGATGTCTCCTTGGACACGTCTAGTTTGTGTGATGGCGAACTCCTGTTGAAGCCCCCTGGGTGAATGATAATAATCGCTGTGGACTCTTGACTCCGGCGTCTACCCTATTCCCTCCTCCGTTCACGTCTCCTGATTTAAATGCCCACGTATGAGCTTCTTGCTAAGGGTCGTGTCATTCTCGAACTGGTTCTTTAATTGTTTGCTTGATTTAGACTATTTTGAGATTGCTTATTTGATATTATATTTTATTTATTTGTCTTTTATTTTATTTCAATTAATTTATCATATAAATTATTAATTTAATATTTATTTCATTATTTAAATTGCCATTATTTATATCTATATTTTAATATTTATAATTACAATAGTATTTTATTAATATTATTTAATCCTTTCTTGGTATCTTTAACTTGTGGATATTAAATATATTTTCTTCCATATTTATAATTTAATAATTATAATATTGTCTCTGACAATTATAATTATTAAATGGTTAATATTTTTATATGTATCTTGTTATTTTGATGTCTCGATTTCGGGGACATGACAGGTTCCAAGATCCCTTGACCAAACCCTAACTCAGATGGCGATTCCAGGGCATTTCCAACATTACCTCTCTACTCAGATGATACTTCCCCTCTTCCGAGGATCGCAGTATGGCTACCCTACATCCACCTCAAAACAAGAGAAAAATTAGTCTGTCATCCGATAATTCTTCATTACATATTTCTATCTACTCAATTGCTGCAAAGTAAACTTTTCTTTTTCTAGGGCATCAAAACACAACTTATTCATCTTGAATAGATCATAGCACATATTTTCATTGCATTAACAGAACTCAAACACAAGATTTCCACAAACTATGCACTAGTAACTTAACATTTGCATCGTTCATCATTCATATTGCAAGAAAGTAAAAGTGTTTTTAAAGCCAATAGGGTGGGATGTAACATAGTCACAGTTTTGCAAATGCTGTCTTGCACAAAGGCATGATATATGATCTATACGAGATTGTCCCCAAGAATTATAATAAGACATGGATATGAAAAACTCTCGAGGCTTCTTGTGGTACCTTTGGATGTAAATTGTTGTGATATTATCTTGTCCTGATCCCATTGATTGTCAATCTCATGAACGATAAGCACTGCTCAATATTAATTGTCTATATTCTTGCAGAATCATTTCTTTTGGCTGCAACTTGGTAAATAGTTTGACTTCTTTGTTGACACAGTAGATGATAAGTTTGAGCAACTGGAAGTTTGAAACAATGTTCTACAGCTTGTACGAGAATTCCATTTTGATGCTGAGGTGATGAAAACTTCATAGGAATGCCTCTTTAAGGAAATGTAATCTATGAATAATAATTTTTTTGTCCTCTTCCTTTCCCAAATGCTCATGCTGGTTGTTATATAGACAACCCCAGGTATTTTGATGATCTGTGCAATTCTGGAGGATTCACCTCTTACCTTCCTTTGCTTGTGCTGTCATGGAGGCTGCACTTCATTGAGTGTGGATGACACTGTAGTGTTGCAAAGCCAACCTGGTTGGCCCAGCCATCATTTCTCTTGACTTTGGCTTATGATACTGTTGCTGTTTGGCACTCAGGAATTTTGATCAGCATTTATTGTTTCTTTGATTCCTGCAGTTTATCTATATTCTATTTGTTTTAGACTAGTCTTGCATATGGTTGAAAATCTGTTACTGTTAATTTTATCAACTTATTTAATTGGTTCTCTTCTGATGACTTTATTCTAATGCTCTTCGTTCTTGTCTTGAATCTGTTAGTGATGCTGGAATTCATTGTAATTATTGATGCTGTGCTTTTGTACTTCATATTTTACTCTTGGAACTACATTGTAAATTTTATAGGATTTAGCTGACATTAACATAGTTCTGACCTTTTCCAAATAAAATTTCCACAGTTCTAAATTTATATTATATTCTGTTTTGTTTAAATTAATGTTATCGTAAGTCTCTATGATTATGTTCTTGTTACACTTAAAATTTCAAAACATTGAAAATTGATTTTTCTTGAAGGTTTTTGCTGATATGGAAGAGCTTGGGGTCAAGCCAGACCATCCATCTATTACTATAGTTGCCAGTACTTTCAAGAATTTAGGTATGTTGGACAAGTATGAAAAAGTTTTGAAGAAATATCCTGAAACAGAGTGGAAGCCCTTCTATCGCAATGGCAAGCCCTCTCAAGTTCCAGTGCATAAACCACAAAACTATGGTAAGGAAGCATTTTAAAAAATAGGAAGGCTTTTTTTCTGCATCATGTTATATGTTCTATACAACGTGATGAGTTTTTTTTAAAGGACTCCTAGAACTACTTTTGTTTAGTTTCCCCTTTTCATTCAAATTATCTGCAATTGATAATACAAGATTTTTTTTCATTTTCCAAGCTTGAAACTGGCTCCCATGCATAATAGGTGAACATGCATGCTATAATGATATCAAGCACACTTGTATCCCATTATCACTCAACTTCAAGCAAACATGCCCAACATCTACATCTTCCAACTGGATGATCGTGGTTCTCATCTTGTGGACTATTCCCCTAAATGTAAACCTAGTCAAGTCACAAAGAGACAATCAATATTATTAGGGAGATTGAGCACATAAAGAGTACCACAATATTTATTGATTAAATAAGAAATGAAAGGTTTTTTTAAAAATGATTACAATGATGGATGACAAATCACATTATCAATGTGGAATAAATAAAAGAACATTTTAGAAGGAAATAAAACATAAAGTATATCCTATAGTTGGAACGACTTGATCAAATCCTATGACTAATAACTAATTGACCATTACTAATTAATAATTTTTACACCCTTCCTTAATGGTCAATCTACTAATTATACCAAGTTTATCTTGAAATTTTATAAATTTGTTAGGTACTAGAGAATTGGTAAGGATTTCTACAGTTTGATCCTTAATTGGACAATATTAAAACATAATAGATCCACTTCTACAAGTTGTCTAATGAAGTGACAATGTATTTCCACATGTTCGGTATGCTCGTGGAAAGACTGGATTTTTGGCAAGTTTGAACACTCCTTGATTGTCATAGAATAGGGATTTAGACTTAGTTTGTGGCATCTTCATGTCTAAAAGCATCCTTTTGAGCCAAACTGCCTCACATGCTGCCTTTAGTACTCTTTTGATATTTTGCTTTAGTTGAGGAAAGAATTGTTGCATGTTGCTTCATGTTGGTCCATGTGACTACACCCATGCCAAGGCTGAAAACAAATCCAGAAGTGGATTGTTTGTCATCCACAAAATCTGTCCAATTTGAATATGTAAATCCACACAACCTAGGGTCTTTTCTTTTGCTATATAGAATGTCAAAGTGAACTGTCCCTTTCACACATCTCAACACTCTCTTTGTTGCAGTCCAATATTCTATCGTTGGTGCTATTATGAATTTGGAAATGAAACTTAGCAGAGCTCAAATTGGTCTAGTGGTTGTAAGATATATTAGGATCCCCACTAGTTGCCTGTAGGTTGACTCATTAATTTTCTTAGAGTTAGTTTTGGCTAAAAGCTTTAGCCCTTTCTCCATTGGTGTAGATGAGATTTTGGCATTTTGCAGACTGCCATTTTGAATTTGTTGAGAAAAATCCTAACATATTTGGATTGTGAGAAAAATCCTAAATATTTGGATTGTGAAACAAAATTTTTGTCACTTGTTTTCCAAACTTCTACTCCTATGTAGTAATGTAAGAGGCCTTGTTGTACCCAAACCAATTTTTTTTTGCTTCATCAAGGCATTTTGCTTAAAAGAGTCTAAACCTTGCTAAAATGATGTCAAATACAGTTTTTGGGCAATATCAAGCATGGAGTTTGGTCAGTGTTGTGTCAGTCAAAAGCAATACCTGTTGATCAGAACCTAAATCGGGGACTCAGAACAAGGCATTTCATGATGGAGGAGCATTTCACGACGACAATTATACCTTTGTATGGCCATTTCAGTGGCCAAGACGAGGATTTCAGTGGTCAATTTATGAAGATTTCTCAAGGAAAAGCAAAATTGCGCCTCTGTAGCCCAGGGGCGCCCTTCTTTTTGAAGGCCCAGATTTTGTGGCATATGCTCATGAACACAATCAATCTCTTTAGAATTACCCCAGTTATCCGATGAGCTGTCCTGCGAGGCTATCCGAGACTCGTAACTCCGGTAACTGACATCAAAAGTTGAGGATTCTAGAGGTTGTAGATTGCTGAAGCTTGTCGTTTTTTAGCAATTGCGCCCTTGTAGCTCAAGGGCGCACTTCTTAAAGGGGGGTTAGATCTTGGTATTCTTGATTGTTGATGCATTTGATCTCTTCGTGACTAGTCTGCCTATTCAACGAGCTATCAAATAAGTCATCCGAGTCCCAGAGCTCCGACAGTCAACGTCAGAAGATGAGATTACGAGGAAAGTTCATATCACAAAAATTTCTCAAATGGTGAAATTGCGCCCCTGTAGCTCAGGGGCGCCCTTCAAGATGACCTCTGAGATGATAGAGTTTGCAGATGGGGTCTTCCCGACATTTGTGCTACTCCAGTTCGGTTTCGCAATGCACTAGTCAGCCTGTCAATCCGATATTCCGAGTGATCGTGGCAAAGATTCTACTAGGCACATAAATTAGAGGGTGGAGAAATGTGGTATTTTCGCCTGTACTTCTGTAAGCCAGGGGCACCTAGCCTTTAGGCCTGCCAGATGGTGTTATCTGCTTTCACGGTCTTCACGAGACTTATGCGCAATTACTCCAGCTATCCAACGAGCCCAGCCGTCAACCTCCGGGATTTGGCAAACGCTCGTATGTGTGAGGTCTTTGCAAAATACTGAAAAACGAATACAACTTGAAAAATGGTCAAGTCTGGTCGTATATTCCATCTTGGGAAAGGCACCTTTCTTTTTGAGGTCTTAGAAACAGTTTTCTTGCTTCGTTGCCTCCAAAAACATCTCTTGTAAGTCCTTCTGGCTACGCGTTAAGACAGACGGTGCTCGAATCAGGTCACCCCAGCTCCCGATATCAGAGATCGAAGTAGGGCATTTGGTTGGGAGTTGTACTTCTGTCAAAATGGTGTTTGAGCCTTTTCAAGCCAGGGGCGCCCTTTCTTTTGGGGTCCTTAATGCAACTTTCAGGTGCCTTGTGTATATTTGTTGGATGTAGAATACTTCCAATCACACAGTGAGTCCATCATCCAGTCAGCAGGATTCTTCGTTCGTCGTCAGCAGCCGTTTGAAGCGTCAGATGGCAGAATAGAGAAATGGTTGTCTGGTGTCGTAAAATCAATTTAATCATGGGCGCCTAATTCTTTGAGGTGTTAAACATTGGTTTTAGCAGTTATGACTCCCAGCAGACATTTGATCCTTGTTCTGTAGGCTTCGCGATGGATATCCCAGCTCGGTCACAGCCTCACCCAGTCAGCCGGAAATCGGTACTAAATATGGTCAAATGTAACTTTGTAGTCAGCTACAAAGTAGGAAGTTAGCGAAAAACGTAATATCTTGAGCAAATGGACGCCTATGAGGTCAAATGAGGACTTGTCGAAATCAGTGAAGTCTGCCGGACAAGTCCAAATGCTTTACTTGGTTTGTCAACTAAATAAAATAATATTAAAATTTCAAATTGCATGCCAACATGAAAGGTGGCGATTTTGCCCAATAAGCTATTTTTGGCGCCCCTTTGTGTTGTAAGATGAAATTCGCATGTGGTTGGCAACTGAATATTATTTTATTATTTTAAATCTGGACTCCGAGTCAGTGTCAGTATAACTGGAGGGGGTCCAATCAGAAGAATTCTTTTCAAAGTCTGGTTTCTATTCTTGCAGTCATGATTTTATGGTGCGATTTTGCTCTATTAATTCAAGCATGGCGTCATATTTCATTCACACAGCTTGAGCAAATTCGTAATTCTTCAGAGCAAAGGTGAATTTCCTTCAGAGTTGGGCGAATTTCTCATCAGCAATCATTGGTGAAGACATCAAAACACTTTCTTTGCAGGTACAAGTCAGAATTATCAGTGAATTTCAAGGCAGAGTGGCGATTTTGGCAGAGGAAAACATCAAAAAATGTCTTTCTTCTTCTCAATTTCTTCTATTTTCTCGTCTTAAATTCATTCGCATGTTTGAAGAATTGGCGAATTTTGATAAAAAAAATCATTTGGGTTGATTTAGAATAGCTTCCTCAAGAAAACCCATGTGCCAGAATTTTTCAGGAAAATTTACTCCAGAGCATCAATTCTCGAGGCTCTAATTTTCTCAACTGAAAATTCCTTGCATGGTTGAGTAGAAGTCAAATTTTCGCAAATCTGACATTCCAGGTTGTCTTATAATCTTTTTCTGGACAAAACCCATATCTCAGATTTTTCCGTGAAAATTGCTCTTCGATAGGCTATTTTTAGCCTCAGCAGGGTATTTTTAGCTTTCCAGAAAACTTGTCAGAATATAGCCATGTTCATAGTCAACAGGCGAGTTTTTCAGAGTGCAGTTCATGCAAATTGAATTCAAGACCAAATCGGTCTTAATTCATGATTTCGTCAGAAAAGCTGACACCGATATGTATCAAGTGCATTCAGAGGGTTGACAGGCGTAGTCACTCAAATCCATATGGTTGCATGCCTTGTATGGCCGACTGTCTTCCAAAGCCGGTTTAGAGGGTTGATACCATTGGAGTTTTGCGTGTGCAACAAGTTCATTTACATTTCTCACAACCAAAGTGTTCACGGTCAAACTTCGCAGTTTCGTCATGCAACACTCTTCCATAAAGAAAAGTGTGAAAATTGTAAGAAGTGTCAGAAGCATAAAGCTGTAAAAGAAACAATGGCCATCACTTCAGTTATAGAGCCGCCAAAGTTGTAAGTCAGTGAAATGCTAGTTTGAGTGTGCAAAGATTGCCAAGATTGCTCAAGTTGCTAACAAGCAGTGAATTGTGACAACCTTTAGATGCTGATGCAGTTAACAATCTCGTTGAGGGATTGGTTGCTCGAGATCACAGCTAGTAGACTTTAGTTCCCACCTCTTAGGATAGACATTACACACAAGAGTTAAACTTGGTGTTACCTTTTCAAGTTAACTCGCTGTCACATCTCATGCATGTCTATTATGGGATTATCTATGTTCACTTGGAGTTTTATTTAGGGTTTACGTTAACTGATGGTAGTGTTCCAGTTAACATGCTTTCAATAAGGACGTGCATGCTTGCACAATTGTCCATTTTTAGATTAGATGTTTTGGTTAACTGACGGTAGCTTTCCAGTTAACTGTATAGTTTGTTTTATTAGGGTTTAGCAATAAATCTTGCATGCATTGCAAGACTGTAGTTGACTCAAGGTGATTTTAGGGTTCCCTACACCTTTTGATGTCTATAAATAAGAGCTTTTGCTCATTTGTACATAACTTTTGCACGAGAGAGAAATATATGGTGTGCCTACCTTGCCTGTAAATATTGCTCGTTCTGTATCTATTCATGAGTATTTACTATTGTGATGAATTGTTATGCCACTTGGGTTTCATGCAATTATGATGGTGAATTCTTGCTTTAGTTAGATATAGTGGCTAGTTGATCATAGATTGTATGCGTGTCTCGCCTATGCAATTTATTATCCTAGTTGGCTATCCTTTATGTTTTGTGTTCAATAAACTCATTCAGATTGAGCTAATAGATGTGCCACCTTGCCTTCAAGTTGAGAATCTGTACTTGGTTATTGTGTGATGTGTGAATAATAAACTTATTCAGATTGGGCTGATAGTTGTGCCACCTTGCCTTCAAGTTGAGAATCTGTACTTAGTTTATCGTATATTGTTGTTTCCAATAAGCCTATTCAGACAAGCAGATAGTTGTGCCACCTTGCCTTCACGTTGTGAGTCCGTACCACGCTTATCGATAATCATTTCCGCTCCGTTTCCTCATGCTCTGAATTCTTGAGGGGATTGGATAGTTAAGTTACTTAGTTTTGAGTGTTGTAGTTAAGTCTTGCGAAACCAGAAAATACTTAGCTGCAACCTATAGAATTTTCCTTAAACCTTGTGCCTCTTACAGCTGAGACAAAAAGACAGGAGATAGTTTAGTTTACTTTTCCCTTTTCAAGCATTTTTGTCAAGCACAACGAGGGAGCTTCCCCTCCTAATTTGAAGAGCACTCATTGCGTAGTGTGCATAGTTGTCCGTACCAACTTGCACTCTGGAGGTGTTAGTTGTTACGCCAACATGCCTAAATCTGTAATGTCAAAAAGTTTTACTCATATTAGATTTGATCTGTTCAATAGCATGTGCCTCACTACCTATAATAATGATGTCATTTACATATATGACCAAGTAGAATAAAATCATTATCGATGCTTTTGATGTACATATTGGAATCTAAAGCAATCCATTGGAATCCCTATTCAGCCAAATACCTATCAATTTTGATGTACCCTACCTTGGGTGCTTGCTTCAGGCCATATAAAGCTTTCTTTAGTCAACATACAAGATACTCCTTCCTTACTTAAAAACCATGTGGTTGATACATGTATACTTCTTCCTCCAAATCTCTATTAAGCAAGACACTCTTCATGTCCATGTGATGGATTGCCTAACCAAATTGAGCTACCATGGCTAAGACTAGCTAGATGGTGCTCATCTTTGTTGTAGGAGTAAAGGTCTCCTCATATTCAACACCCTTTTTCCGTGAGAACTCTTTTGCAACCAACCGAGCTTTATATTTGTCTAATGTACCATCTACCTTGTACTTGATTGTGTACACCTATTTCTAACCAATAGGTTTCTTCCTTAATAGAAGATTTGTGAGGTCCCAAGTCTTATTTTTCATAAGGCTCTCATGTTCAATTGCCATATGGAAATTTATTTATTTGCTATTATTTTGCTCAATCTTTGTAATAATTTTAAAATTTGTTTTCAATTTGTTAAGTGACAACACCTTTGGTCAAGGTTCTTCGTTTGGTGGACAGGTATGACATTGCAATGTGTTACCTGTATGATAAGGCCAAAGAGGTCATTTTGCATTACTATGGTGGAAACAAAAGAAAATATAGTCATTTTGCACATCATTGATTGTATATGAATGAATCAGCTCCACTAGCTAATACATTCCTTGGCCTACTACTTGAACCCAAAGTTCTACTTCTTTGATACATTTAGGGCCAATGAGGTCATGGTAGGTGTCGTCTCATACAACGATAAGATGGTGCTAGAAATTGAGATGAGAGACTGTAATGCCCCCTCTTGGGTTCACCTTCTATTTTGCCCTGTAATCACAATTCCAAATGAAACCAATAGCTGTAATGTCCCCTTGTTAAACTTATCCTAAAAATATAAAAGCACAAGTTAGGACATATAATTTATTTTACCAACACATCATTTTACTTATGTAAATTGCCTTGAAGACCTGTATACATCATGTATTATCAATAAAGCACATAATTTCTTGTTAATGATTAGATCATTTAAGAGTGCACATTTTAAGAATAGAATAAATGTATTATCATCTAGGACATGAACTAACATGATCAGATATGACTTATTACTCTTGATCGGAATAGATCCTCGCCTCATTCCTCTTCCTAACCTTGTTGGATGGAAGATTTACTGTGCCAAGGGCACGTGCACGATCTTGAATTGGACTCCCTCAAGGTTTACTACCCATCTTGGGACCGTCCAACATTGGACCGATTTACCCGCCTTTCCCTCCACACACTCCCTATCCTTATCGAGTGTTAGCGAAAGGGGATTGGGGTCTGAAGACTATTCCTCAAGGTAATATCATCATAGCTTGATAAGACACAATAATTGCTGTAAGCAACATTATTGTGGCTTGACAAATTCCATATTGCTTTACAATGTATAGTAGATTTAATAAATTAACACGTATATTTAATGATTTCAACCAACATTCAATATGTAATGATGTCGCATATCAGTTTAGCACTCCAACATAGGTTTACACTTACACAGCTATATGATGTCGATCGTCACCTTCTGCGCCATCAGTGTTCCCAACGGCTTGATACCATGTTGATCAGCGCCAACTAGTTGGAATGTCAACGGCCAGAGTGTAGGCTTCCCAAGACTCTTCCATGTGTCTTCGGGTAGTACGTTGACTCCTGATCCTCCATCGATGATAGTATTTGTCAAGATATTCCCTTTGATTTCCATATGCACGACCGCTGGCATCTTCCCGATGTTCGTTGTGAGCAATACCGAGTCGATTGTTTGTTTACTGTACGGTGGCGGTTCTGGTATCAATTCTTTCCTTCGCTCCTCCAATCATGGTTGCTTGCCATCCTCGACGACGTTTGTGATCGCCAGTCCCAACTGTGGCATAGTCTGGAGAAGGTCAGTTACTTTGATCGGTATGGTGGTCTGCAGTACCTTCCGTATGATGTTGGTTTCCGCCTCCAACCGCTGAGAGGTTCCTGGCTTCTCTAGAGGTACTTTTTTTCCTTCGCCATCGCCAATTCCACTTTGGTTTTTGCTTCCTTCATCCTTTGTTTCTCCGTACATGGATCTGGGTAAGTGGTTTTTTTTGCTTGTGCTCTGGTGATCGCCAGTACCTCTTGTTCTTCTACTTCCAGCATATGGATACCCTTTTGCTTCGGGCATTCGTTATCTTCATGATCGCCTGGTCCACACCACTTACACAATCTCCCTCCCGAACCTTGACCGTTTTGGCAATCCCTGGTGAAGTGGCCCCATTCGTTGCACTTCCTGCATTGGATCATAGGCCTTCCTTTTGCATCATGCTGTATCATGTTTCTCGGACTTCTATTGCTTTGGTAACCTCCAGGGGATGCATTGCTATTGTACTGGGGCTTTGGTGGTGTGTTCGGCGGTGTCGACGGTTCTCCCTGCGCGAAGAGTACTTGTACACTTTTGGCTTTTAAGTTGTATGGGCATTCCTTGACGGAATGTCCCATCACTTGGCAAATATTGCAGAATAAGTTCTTGGGACAGTTCGCCTTCGTGTGACCTTCCCCATTGCAATCCGTACACCACAGTTCTCTAGCTTCTCTCGTACTCTCCTTGTCGGCCTTTAATTCTTTCATCATTCGCATCATATCTTTCCTGAGTGCTTGTACAGTCTTGGATTCACCGTCGCTGTCGTCCGTACTCTCCTCGTCGTCTGTCTTCTTTTTCCCTTGGGAGGATGTTTTATTTTCACTTTCTATGTCCATTGCCCGATTGTATGCTTCAGCGTACGACGAAGGAGGTACGACTTTCATTTTCTTCCTTAATGACGGAAGCAAGCCCTCGATGAACCATCTTTTCTTCAACCCATCGGCCGGTTGTGCCTCCAATTTCCCCAGTAAATCTTTGAGTCTTCGGTTGTAGGTCCGCACACTCTCGTGCTTTCCTTGCTTGGTATTGTATATCTCCGCAACAATCTCGCTGTCATCTCGAAGAAGTTTGAACTCCTCCTGGAAAGCTTTTTTCAATAACCTCCATGTAGCTCTCTGTGCTTGGTCCAATTCCGAGTACCAATCAATGGCACTCTCTCTGAGTGTTGCTGGAAATGCCCTTAGCCACTGGTCGGGATCATCCTGCCCGCTGGCTATCCAGATTGTCTCACATGTCTTGCAATGCCTTACGGGATCCTCAGAGCCATTCCCCATGAGTTTCGGCAACTTTTGCCGCTCCGGATGAGCCATCTTTCTCGGTTGACCTCCTTGTGTGTTGGACCCGATTAGACTAGTGGATTCCTCGCTACGTCCCTGTGCGTCACTTGCACTCTTGGCCACGTACGAGTCACTCCCACGTCCTCTGTCAGCGTCCTCAACACCGTGGGTCTCCTCAGGATCCCTCCGATGCTCTCTCTGCCTTGGGGTCTTAAGCTCTGGTCTTCCCCTCCTTAACTGGTCGTCGTCCGAGAGGGACAACTCTCGAAATCGTCTAATGCTGCTATTCAAATCATCTTCATTTGCATAAAGGTTATATTTTCCTGCCTGTGGAGTGCTGAAGGGGTCTTCGTCCCTTCCTTCTGACAAACTGTGGTGCGCCCGTTCAATGGATGTGTCTATTCTTGTCAGGTTTTCATATGTTCTTTTTATGCTCTGATTTATTTCAATTAAGTCATCCAATTCCTTACCGACTTGCCGTAGTCGTCTTCGCCGATTTTCTTGCTCTTGCAGCCTGAGTGATTGCCGAACTTGTTCTTCCGAAGTCCCGTGCCCGTCAGGTACTCAATGCTTATCTTTGTTCGGCCGTACGGGCATTTATTAGTTATTCAAGCGATCATTGCTGGTTGCCGGAAGTACGGCGCCGGCTAGTATCTCGTTCTTCCTCCTCACGTTTGGTTCTGTCTTCACAACGTTGTACGATTTGCTGCCATCGGCGCTCGCGATCTTCTTCTTCTCGCAAGTCTTGCAGGATAATGAAATGGTGGGCCAGTAACCTGGGCATGCGGTTCAGGAGATGGTTCACCTCATCGTTCACTTCCAGCCGATCCCAGATGACTTCCTCAGGGATCTCCCGAATGTGGGATTCCCTACGCACGTGGTCACGTAGTGATATTTTCCACAAATTTACCAGATCTTCTGTCAATGAGTCTTCCCATTCCTCATTAGCATTTACAGGTTCTTCCGCTGGTTGACCCATTACGCTGCCATGGCAGATGATGCCCTAGTCCGTTCAGGCAACGGCGCCAAATGTTTGCCTACGGAATAGGATTCAAATCTTACATACTACTGGCAAACTAGTCATGTGCAGAACATAGGATAAAACAGTAAACTGAAAGATATCATATTTGAACACCACAAACTTTATTCATCATCAGAAATATCATGTACAAAAGAGTATTAGCATTGCTTGACAATATAACCATCGGCACATAACTCGTCACTCATAACTCGTAACTATCTCCCAACTATCCAACAGGCTACATATAACGTTCGGCGGTGGTTAGATAACCAACCGACACGACGTTTCATAACAATATTAACATTAATCCAAACATGAATTCCCGAAAGTACATGACATTATTATTCTTTACTAATCTATAGTTTTATTAGCAATTGGCCGACTACGGCCGACAACAAAGTAAAGATATACGACTAACATGAATAATCTCCCAAACAAAGATGTTGGAAGCCAAAATCAGGAAACTAAAACAATCTGATATAAAAATCTGCAATCTGGAACTATCTATCAGCAAACAGAAAACCAAATAGATGCTCATAACTTCATCAATATACCTCTGAATTGATTGAAACGAAATGCAACAACTCTCTAGAAGGATGGCACCAATTTTGCAACCAAGAAACAGCATAAAAAGCCAGCTATCAATTTGGCACGAATTTCAAAGCCCTCTTGAATGGTACGGCCAAGCTAGGAGGGGCGATTTGCTCCAAAAAATCAAATGCTTGATAATAAAATCTCAAATTTTGCAGGAAGGGTCACCCATAGTCAACAAACACATAGCACAAATGCCCAGAACAATATTCAATCTGATCAAAGAGCTATGAACCAAAATCACTTTCAGCTGTAGACAAACCAGCAACTCCAAAACTGACAAAAACTCCAAAATTCATCAACAATTGAGCTCCATCTGCTAGTCTGAATGAGAAGCAGCAATAAGACCAACTAGGTGTTATCTTTCGAACACAAAATTGGATTGAAACTAGGAGGTAAGCATCCCTCAAAGTAAAAACCAAGTTGTCATTTCGACAGCATAACATTAGCATAAGTTCATGGGTACCAAATGTTGGAGCAAAGCTTCATATTTAAAGAGAAGGAGATGACTCTTCAATTCCCAAGAAAGGGACGCCAAAAGCTACTTGAAATATTTTCAAATTCCAAAAATATTAAACTCCTCCAAAGTGGCGTCCATCTTCAAGGCATTAATTACATTAGCAAATATTAAATATTTATTTCATGAGTCGTACCCCTTTATGTCCCCTTTTTAAAACAACCTTAAGTTAATGCACTAGGCCAAGGGGGGCGTCAACTTAAAAATATAACATTAAATGCCTTGAGATAATTTATTTCACCAAAATAAAGCTTTTAAAAGCCAAAACTCAAACCCAAGCAACTGCTCCAACTGAAAAAGAAGAACTGAAGAACTGACAACTGCTCACTGATATAAATAGTATTTACTAAAAATAGTAAACACCAAGAAATGCTTCAAAGCCTCCAAGTAAGGAAACCCTAAATTCACCTCAACGAGCCTACGGGCCTCCAGAATAGGCTAATGAGCAACTGAGTTGATCACTAATGAGAAGGGGACATTACAGTTGATCCTTCCATCCCTGTGACTCATTAGGTTATTGATCACAATCAGCTGCATAAAATGAAATTTCTTATTTGCTTCCAGGAGAGGGAAACATATCAGCATGGAAACCAATTTCCCCACTAGATGACATCCTGCATTCCTCCTGTAAAGAAGATGGGACAGCATTGTGATCGATCACACAATTCTCTGCAGAATCCACCTCTTCATCACAAGGCCTGTCAATAACATTCTCTGCATCACCTAAAATGGGTTCATCTTCAGGAACACTTGCTGCAACATACTGTTCCCTCTTATGCTCATCCAATGCACTCATCCCATTGGTGTCACCTGCACCTGTAAATGAAATGGATGTTTCCACATCCTCAATATGCACATTCCCACAATTTGTGGATGTATGTTCATCACCGAAGGTTGCCATAGATAGCTAAATGTTAGCTACAGGTGATGATGACCGCGCTAAGCTCAACTGCACTGTAAGCTCATCAATCCGAGTCTCTGACTCTTGAAGGGCCATTTGAGTGCTCCTCAAAGAGTCCATGGTGACCTCAAGCTCATGAGTGAGCTCATCAACCTCCTCTTCTTTCCTTTTTAGCGCATCATAATAATTCCCATCAAGCATGAGAAGATGATCTCTGTCTAATAGTAGCTGTAGGTAATTGTTTTTCATTACTCACAAGATGCAAGTTTTACCTCCTCTTTTACTGTTTCGACTCTGGTGTCCTTTTCTTCAATGTTCTCCATTGCACTTAACTCTTTTGTTGTTGCTGCAACCTCTATAATTTCATCCTTCATGTCTTCCAATAGACATTCCTCAGCTTCAAGTTCATCAATTTCTTCGCATTCATCCTCTTCTTCTTTCTTTGTGCCACTTGTTTGACACCCTACTACATCTTCGTTCTTTCCTGCAATCAAAATATCATTAGAAGGATAATCAAAATTACCTTCAACTCTTCTCTTTTCTTGTTTTCTCCTTTCAATCTCTTTTTTGAATTCGTCCACTTGTTGCTGCAATTTTATCATCCCAACTCTTATTTCTTCTTGCTCTCTCTCTCTAATCTTCAAATGCTGAATTCCTGAACTTGAAAGTTAAATAGTAAAAATAAGCTATTAAAATCTAGTTTGCCTTGAAGAATAATTTGTTTTTTTTATTAATTATAGTCATCATTTGTTTGTGTTGGTTGGCTTTTTTTTTTAGTGAGGTAAATCCAAAAAGCTACCTCAAACCTCGCCAAATAAATTTGAAAAACAGCAAGACAAGGATAAGATGTCCAAGGCACAAATCTTCTATAAATCCTTAAAAATTCAAAGAGATAATGAAGGACAAAAGCAAACAAAATTATATCAAAAGTTTATATACTGCCCTGTACAACATAGATCCACCAACTTCAAAAACTAATACATGTAAGTTGTAACTGTCACACATATGGATAGTAGCTGGAATAGCTACCCTTGCTTAACTGGTCACCTTGCAACAAAAAGTTAAATATCTCATGCACAAAGGAAGAACTGTAATCTTAGTCTTCATTGGATGGCATATGGGGAGAGACAACTTGTGGTT